>JAVTVY010043737.1:0-21728 GCA_036873755.1 Hanleya hanleyi
ACATCCCTTGCTGTATATTAGTACGATGAAGCGTTCTATAAGCTCCATATGCACGGAGTGTCAGGATCATGCGTGAGAGCCACTAGTGTGTCGGTGGGGTCCGATATGCTTGTACAGGCTGCCCAGGCGGTCTTTTTGCCACATCCAAGAAACTGTGAAGTCGTCTTGCACCCCGTTAAGCTGTGAAAGAGAGGTAGTGCCACGGATTTTGACGGACCAAGATCGGAACAGATGGTTTGGACTGGAATGCCACAATACTTTTTCCTGAACCCCTAAAATTCCGAAGTATGAATGGATCAGCGGCTTCTTAAAAAATGTTAACAAAAAGGAGCCGTTCTCATTCATCAGCACACAGATCTCCAAGACTGACATGAGCGGAAAGCTCCTTCTGTGTACCCGTTTTGAGTCCGTGTTCTTCAACAGGCGTTGTGACCTCACAATACTTCAACCGTGCAACCATTCCGAGGCGGACACCAGGGTCCTCCTGCATCTAGCACATGCCACGGAGGAGGATCATACAACAGCCTATGTTCGCACGATGGACAGCGATGTCCGGTCTTTGGAGACCCTCGGTCTATCGGAACTCTTGGTGGACTTCGAAATATTGTGACATTCAGTCCATACCATTTGTTCCGATCTCGGTCCGTCAAATCCTTGGCACTACCCCTCTTCCACAGCCTTACTGGGTGCGACCCGACTTCACAGTTTCTTGATAGCGCAAGCCAGAAGTTATAGGTACTAATAATCATTGGTATATTGTAGCTAAAGCGGTCTTTGAATTGTATTTCGAACATTTAAATACACATAGCGGCGTAGCGGCATAGTTATAGCATTTTGTCAGCAGATGTCATCTCCGAAGTATTTTAATATAATTTGGTCCTGAATAATCTTCGTTCGATTGTTCTTAGTGGTAACTGTTGATCTTTGACCTTTGACCCCAAAATGAGTTGACCTCAAATCTTCAAAATAAGATCAGAATCGGAGAATGCCACAAACCTCTATGGTATTATTTGTGGTTCTTTTGGTGTTATACCTACAATTGACCTCTGGTTCGGATGACCTCTATCGCGACTCTCAAATGAAATATTGCCCCGAATCGCCAAAATAAGGCCAGATTCGGGTTACTCAACCCTGGAAACCAATAGAGTGAGGCAGTTTATATATCTTGCCCCAAAACCACTGATAATGGCGAATTTGTCCCCAAAATGCCCTTTAGGGTGACCTTAAAGGCTTACCTTGACCTCAAATCGTTGAAATAAGATCACAATCGCATTCTTCGACCCCCAAAATCACTAAAAAGTGCTATTATTCACATTTCTAGCCCATTTAGTTATTTAACTACGATTGATCTCTAACCCGGGTGGCGACCATATTGAATTTCGCCGAATATGGCGGCCCTAGGGGGCGCCCGTCTTGGCGCCCGTCTTGGCGCCCGTCAAAAATCGAAATAGTATGGTATGGGCGACATATGGACCAAATTTGGTGCTTTTGGAAGAATGTGAACCAAAAATCCCTAACAGCCCTGACTAACATAAAAATTGGTCAAAATTATATGCGATCAAGACTAAAATGTGGTAGATGGTAGAAGGTGTCGACCATGTAGTCGCGACCAACACCTAAATGGTCGGACACCCATTGATCCAATATTTTATGGCCGGAGCCATCATTTAATTCCAACAGTATACTGATGGCACAAAGCTACATCTATTGCATGGAAATTCATTCGGACGAAGACTAATTTTCTGTGAGCCGTATTATGCGATATGAATATCATCAGGTCTTGTTGACATGCTTCACAACTGCTGACTGCTTTTCTCTTGCAAGAAACTAGCTTGCGTGTTCTTCTGATGCTTGTTTGGACTTGGTACTGACGTTGCCATATGAAGAGGCACCATGGAGCATGAACTTTTTAAGGGAACAATGCTGTCTTGTTGAAAGTCGGGCATGATGCCTGTGTTCAACACCATTGACACATTTTAAACACTTCTTATCAAAAAGTTAGTGGAAATCATTATAGATAAGGACTATCGACTGAATGTTCCATTTGATGCCTGTATTGGTAATGCCAAATAACATTTTCTTTACTGTGCAATTTGTACCGATATCTTTGACCGTGATGTGCATGTCATCGGGTCAAACATTAAAATCACGTACGGTCTACTGAATGCCATATAACACCAGTCATTTTGCTAATGGAAAGCAAGGGTGAAGTGCGCTTCAATAGAATTGCGTAAACATGCCTTGTTTGCATGGAATATTATCCCAGTATTATTCATGAGCGGCCTTTTCTCTGTCATATCGAATCTGATCATTGCTCACCCGATCGAGTTGTCACGTGTGTCAATATCCATTGTGTACAGGTTACGGATGAATAGAAGTCTATGTTATCAGCTATGGGCTAATAGATTGAAAGAAATACCTTGTTTTTGCAGTTGCTTATTTGGCTAATTTTCTAAACACTAGATTCTCACGTTCGGCTATAAGCTTAGTAGCGTGCTTTGTATAGCTTAACACAGTACTCTGGCCACATGAAGGTAACCTTTGGTAGAATGTCAATGTGTTCAAGTGAACAGTCAAACTAAAAACTAATAGATTTCTGAAATATTTGTCAGATTTGGAAGTAATCGAAAATTAGACGCCGGCACCGTCGTGCTGTCTTACCAATATCCTCGACAGCCGTTGAATTCAGTCATAAGCCGTTGTCTGTAAAGAAAGTCAACGTTCATAATCATATCAGCACCCAAAATCTAAATTGGCATCAAATAATTTACATGCTAGTTTCTTGCAAGATTAACAGAAGCAGTCAACAGTTTCAATGATGTCGCTTTTCTCTTACTTTAGAACTATAGGCGTATATGGATTTTGGTGTTGAAACATTCGTACACCACAGCTGAATGACAACTTTGGAGGTTTTTGAAAATCATCATATCTTGCTAATATCAATGAAAACTGTTGACCTCTCCTTGCTTGTGAGAAACCATCTTGGTGCATTGGTACTAGCTGTCATACGAAATAGGTCTTTCGATTACTAAAGCTGAAATTCTTTATGAACGACGAATGAATATTGAATGTCCGATCTTATGCTATTTTACATCAAATGTATATTTAGGTGTATAAGTGTACCTGTGAAACTACTATAATGCAGCTACCTTGTTTTGTAGGCCGACACTGCGGGATATTGATGTTTCGATTTAAGCAGGGCCCATGTGGGGCGTACTCGAATGACCCCATTCTCGCGAGCCAGTCCATCGATCCATCCACCGCAACGAGAGAGAGAATTAAATTTATCGTCGTGTTCAGCAAAATTTCAGCTGTATAGCAACGATCAAATGAAACCCTGTCAATGCTAAACAATAAGGTAAGTCAACAATCCAACAGCAATCTAAAAGTGACAGACAAGACATCACAGATCAGATCTTTCCTCGCCCTATTAAAAAGATCTTTTGAACTGGCTGATCGGTAAAAGGAATCTCCCACAATCTTAAAGTGAACGTAAAGGCTGAGGCAACATGCACTTTGTGAGAAAGAACTACATTGAAAGTATCAAACAGCAGCAACAAATATTTTTGGGATTTGTTTGCACCGAGTAGGAACGAAATTATCTCCATTGTATTATTGTTCCCCGGCCGTCGCCATGTTGGCTATCTCACATCAGAGCAGTGAGGTTGTATCACCTCGGAGCTCTCTGCTTCGTGGAGTTAGAAAGCGAAGTAAGCATGTAAACATGGCGGCGTACGAGGAGGATAGCCTGACTTCAAGTTCTGACGAAGAGACAAATGAAGGGTTACAGGGCTTCCAGTTTGAACCAAAACACTCCAATGTCGACGAAAGTAGTGAGAGTTCAGATGAGATGTTTCAGGTCGATAAACGAATTTCTGGAGACACGCAACACAGTTAAAGCACGCTTAAAACAGCTGAGTTCTCCACCTCCGCCATTACAACTCTTGTTACAGCAATACCACAACAAATACAAGCGTCTAGTCCGTCATTCATAATTCAGCCGTCGTCCATTAAAGAATATCCGCGTCCATAATCCAAAGACCTATTTCATATCCATATAACAGTATTAGCACCAAATTCAAAGAGACAATCATAGTATACATAAACACAGGCTAGTTTCCTGCAAGAGAGAAGCGGTCAACAGTTTTCAACGATGCCGGCAAGACATCATGATGTTCCAAAAATATCAAATCCGTATCGCTGATCAGTATTCTTAATCCATAATAATCGTTCTAAAGTCGTTATCTAGAGAATGGCGTATCTCAGTCACGCTTTGATTGTGACTGTTCATATGAGCACCATGAGGATCTTGAAGTACATGGGTTCATACGGCCCCTAGTCCCGGGTTAAGCGGAATTAGACACAAGTTACGAAACGTAACGCCATAGATCTTGCACGCTACGTTCGTATTTTGCTATCAGTATGCGATATGTATCGCCAAATTTGAGAAACTTTAAGTGGAGGCGCTTGGAGGAATAGCCCTGTTTTATAAGTTTCTGCAACAATGTTTTGTGACGTTGATTGAAATCGTCACAATTAACACAGGATCTAGCAAATGCTACTAGGCGAGATATGTATACGCCATATGCAGGTCCCACTGGATTATTACTGTCCAGAAAGGGATAGTTTACGATGTCGGAATTGTAATCATCTATTTTGTCATAAAGTCGAGGAGAGAGAATGCCCGCTTCATTTTTGTAGAGATATAGATCTAAATATGATGTGCCTGTAGGGCTATCTGTAGTTTCCTTCAAATCCAGTGAAGGTGGATATATATCCTTCACTGCGTCATTTATCCATTAGCGGTGATTATCCACAGCGAGAGATCGTCTATACTGGCGTTTGGTGAATGAAGGAACGGGCTTTGAATGGATCGGTTTTTGAAAGCGCCTGCATATAGTCATATTCATAAGAGAACAGATACAGGTCAGATACAGATACTACGTCACAGGAAAATATCACGTGCTACGTACAAGCGTTTTCGTTGGCGTAAGGCTACTCAATACACTGACATGGCCGACCCCAGTCGATTGTTGCACCGGTCAATAATTCTGACGCTTAGAATTGTTTTTATTTATTTTTTTTGGAAGGGGAAAAATAACAAAATATATTTGTTGCTGCCAAATGATGCTCTGAATATAGTTCTTCAGCCTCAACGTTCACTTTACGCAGCCTTAACGTTCACTTTAAACATGCTTAACGTGTTTCGTGAGTTTCTTGTGATATCGAATATCCTTCAGGTCTGTTTCCTTTTTTTATTTTCGCGAGTCAGTCTTGAATGATCGATTTTACAACACCTGAATAGGGCCTTATCAAACCGCCTCTGACTGCTAAGGTGAGTATTACCTATTGTTTTGTTAAACTCATGAAACCTGTTTGTAACATCGGCATCCCATAAACACTGAAACAGCTGTCTTATATTGGTACAGATACAAGGTCTGAAATCAATAAACGGGACTCCACGATGATTACATTCATAATCTAGGGATGCCTTAGTCTTTGATTCAGCATGATTCAGTATTTCCTGGGGCCCGCGATAGCCGAGTGGACTAAGGTGCTTCGCTGGTGATCGCTAGTCTCGCACCGCTGAACCGGCACGGTGCATGTGTGAATGTTTGCCAATTACTTGCCGACGACATTGACGTTAAAACAAATCCCGCCTGAGTATTTCTTGACAACAAGTCTAGGTAGCCAACACAATATTAAACTGATGCTCAGATCTACGGTCGAATAATTTTAGAATGTTCAGGATGGAAGGATGGGTTGTGAATATATTCTTCATCGCCTGAAGGCATGACACTAGGTCTGAGAATATAAAACATTTTTTTCTCATTTTGCTGGACCCAATATCTTGTAATGCCGTCAAGAGAGCTTTGGCCTCTGCAGTTAAAATAGAAGTGTTGTCTGGCAATCAATGGACTTTGGTTTTGGAACCAAAAATACCAGCACACGCCACTTTATCATCTTCTTTGGAATCATCAGTTAAAAAACCTGATTCGACTCGAACTAATCTCTCAGCGGACCAAATTCTTCCTAATACACTAGTTGGTCTGTGTCAGCATTTTAAATTTTTGTCATGATTTTGAACATTCTACAATTATATGACCGTGGATTTAATCAACAGATCGATATTGTGTTGCTTAGCCACGTTGGCATCAAAGGAAATAATTAAGCTGATGGAGTGGCTAATGTAGCCCTAGATAATGAGGTTGATCCTGTTGGAATCCCATATAGCGATTTCAGAACCTCTATCTGTGCTTATTTGAGAAAGCTGTTTCAATCTTAATGGGATGCTTTGATAATAACAAACTTTATGAGTTTCAACAACTGTAGGATATATTCATCCGAGTAATCAGAAACGTTTCAATCAAGCCATGATCAGGCGATGTAGAATCGGCCATACTCGATTAACCCAAGAACATTTACTGAAAAAGGAACCAGCTCCAAGGTGTATTCCATGCCACGAAGATCTTACAGTGAGATATATATTCTGATCGACTGTATAGATTTTAAGATTCTAAGAGATTCTTTTTATCAAGCAGCTAATTTTTTTGTCGGGTACAAGAATACTTTATTTTAGGTTATTGAGATAAATCGGTTTGTTGCATAAGTTTTAATGTATGTATATGTTTTTGGTGTGCTGTCTTGGTTACTTCTGGATTGCTTGGTTGTTGACTTGTCTTTGATGAAATACTTAGAATTTTGTTTGATTGTCGCTATATAGCTGAAATATTGCTGAACGCGACGTTAAACCTTAATTCTCTCTCTTCCTTTTAAATTTTGTCAGTGTCGACTTGCAGCTTGGCTAACTGCCAAGGTTGACCGATCCACAGGACTGATCATTTTGAATCGTGGTCGAAGAGAACTCGTTCGAACCAACAAGAAGGTCCAGATAAACCACATGCGTGGGGTTAGGATTTACGGGGATTTGTGGAGATGGAGTAACCCAATCCTACTCATAGGCTTTCAACCTCTTCACGCTCTTCCCTCTAAACCTTTCGCTTTTCGGTTTTTGTTTGGTGAATGATAGTTGAGTTGCACGCAAAATATATAAATGCATAATGGAATACATTTTCTACTACATTCGACTGTGTGTGTATCTATCTACATGTCTATGAAGAGGTAGTCTTATTATGCCATGAACTTGTCCATGAGATTTTACATGTATAATATTACAATAGTGGCGTTTCAATGATTCATGAATCTAGGTAGATGTACAGAACTCAATCACTCTCATCAAAAACATTCCCGGCACCTGCAGCCGACAAACGCCAGTTGTTCTTGGAGATCTGGGTCACGTCAGTCAAATTAACTGGCTCGGCTTTTTTTCGTACAAAACCTAACATCACCAACTTCCCAAAGCTCATGCTCCGAACATTTCAAACAGTTTGTGTGTGGAGTACGCATGTCCCTTCGTAATTAACATAAGGGGCGTAATCGGATCCCTAATAGCATGTCGTCAGTACCCAAATGCAAGTCTATGTGTAGTAAGTGTTTAGAGCAATGATATTCAGTACTAATGTATGTATATACTTATTCACATCATTCTCATTCAGTATGTTCGTATTTACGATGGACCTTCTCAATCAATATCGAGTTCTCAGTTATTATTCTCATTATTAGTAATATTATATTATATTTCATTTACGACGTGTGCCTGAATATTTTTTCATTCATTGATGTGCATAGCTCATTATTTTCCTTTTTCCATCGCATGTAATATGCCAAAATGTTTCGTGGTTAACTCCGCATTCATCAGCTGTATTATATATGTCACATATTGTGGCCAGATCATGTGAATAAAGTTAATTTGTTGTCGAGTATATTAGGAAATCCCGATAACTAGAGTGGGAATATCAGGACGGATTATGTCCAATAAACGGTCCATTATGTAGGGAATATGATAGGATGCTATCTCTGAACACGATGGTAAACAATATTGTTATTGGCAGGGGCTCTTATTTATGCGGTCAATAATTCGGGGATATTGGAGAATTTGTGAAAGGCCTAGCCATTTTGACGCCAGCAAGCAGCTAGGTCTTCGAACATGACATTGAGAAGTATATATATGGGAATAATCCATGTATCTCTTGGCATCCTGCCAGACTAGACTCGGGTAACTCTAGCAGATCGATGCTATTTGATATGTCTTCCGGCGACGCTACGTTCGACTGAATAAAATCGATATCCATTTCCGTGAGGTAAGGTGGTTTCTATGAGGTTAGATAAGACCAAGATACCGGGGAAAATGCTTGCAACGGAAGGCTATTTAACTGATCTAAACGTCACACTGTCAAGTATTTCTATTTGGAAGGAGGTTTAAATTTGTAAAAATCAAACCGATTATAACTCAGCATCAATATACTTGTATTTTTGTTGTCCGCGTGAACCTCTGAATCAATACAATGATATCCGTATTTTTTATTTATATATGTTATATATTCCTTCTGTGGATTAATTATACATCATTATAAACTGGGTTGGTCCCATGATTTAGGAATGTTTGAACGAAGCACGACCACCTTGTAAATGTTGGATTAGACGTTTACATGTGTCAGCACGAGTAACGATAGCAACTTTATTTTAAAGTTCTACAATTACAAGCGTCTAGTCCGTCATTCATAATCCAGCCGTCGTCCATTAGAGAATATCCGCGTCCATAATCCAAAGACCGATTCCATTTCCATATAACAGTATTAGCACCAAATTCAAAAAGACAAAAGTATACATAAACATAGGCTTGTTTCCTGCAAGAGAGAAGCGGTCAACAGTTTTCAATGATGCCGGCAAGACATCATGATGTTCCAAAATATCAAATCCGTATCGCTGATCGGTATTCTTAATCCATAATATTCGTTATAGAGTCGTCATCTAAAAAAAAGATGTATCTCAGTCACGCTTTGATTGTGACTGTTCATATGAGTACCATGAGGATCTTGAAGTACATGGGTCCATACGGCCCCTAGCCCCGGGTTAAGCGGAATTAGACACAAGTTACGAAACGTAGCGCCATAGATCTTGCACGCCACGTTCGTACTTTGCTATCAGCATGCGATATGTATCGCCAAATTTGAGAAACTTTGAGTGGAGGCGCTTGGTGGAATAGCCCTGTTTTATAAGTTTCTGCAACAATGTTTTGTGACGTTGATTAAAATCATCACATTTAACACTGGATCTAGCAAATGCTACTAAGCGAGATATGTATACGCCATATGCAGGTCCCACTGGAATATTACTATCCAGATAGGGATAGTTTACGATGTCGAAATTGTAATCATCTCTTTTGTCATAAAGTCGACGAGAGAGAATGCCCGCTTCATTTTATAGAGATAGAGATCTAAATAAGATGTGCCTGTAGGGCTATCTGTAGTTTCCTTCAAATCCAGTGAAGGTGGATATATATCCTTCACTGCTTCATTTATATAGCGATTATCCACAGCGAGAAGATCGTCTATATAGCGTTTGGTGAATGAGAAGGAACGGGCTTTGAATGGATCGGTTTTTGAAAGCGCCAAGACTTTACAGTGGCACGATTATGTCTTCATGGTCAACGGCCTTCTATCTCTGACAGAAAACTGTCTTGGAAATAGGATAATATGCAAGTAAGCTACCAGAGTTCCAACATCTCCGTTGTACTTCAGGTATATATATCAGGGTTGTTTACTTCACATATGGTGAAAAAGCCGTAGCTGCAGGAATTGATTTATCACCAATACATGTAATTCCAACTGCTATCGGAGGCAGTAGGTTGATTTCAATCGCAGTTAGGCATTATCACCGTCGCTAACGGAAAACGCCATCTGTCTCTTACCTGTCCAGCTGTTACCGTTCATTAGGGTCCGCTCTTATTTCCTGTGCGGCCCTGATATATATGATGAATGAGACAAAACGCGGGAGGCATGCCCAAGAACATACCACAGAACCGTGCTTTGACGTCATATGGTGGTTTGCTTATATCTTCGTGATCAACTTTAGTTTTATTATCCAACAGAGGATCAAATGAATGACTTATTCGCTTCTTTATCCTCACTAGAGTAAGACCGGAAAATTGGGCAGCTGCCAGCATTTCACACGACAGAATGTAAGCCTGTGTGCGAGTTGATTAGTATAAAGGAATTTTAAATATTCGCTTTCCTATATCTTATTTATCTAATGTTATACAACGAATCATCGGTATAAACATTTACAATGTTTGATAAATTTCAGCCATATGGATTAATACAATATATATATCGATAGTGACATATTCATTTCGGTTATCAGTTTGAAAACGTTTTTTAACAATGAACTATTCCCATTTTACATGCCTAAGATTTTGAAGCGTATTTTTTAACATTTATATATATGTAGGCTTACGATCATGTCATTTTATCGCCCTTTCCATGCATTCAGTCATTGTGAAAGAATTAAACAGAACTAGTCCGGCAACCAAATGGGTGAACTTTGTTAATGTTAATGGTATAGGTATTGTAACAGATGTTAATGGATTTGATGTCTATGGCCTTTGCGACGGGTGCCAAGTAGAGCATTTGGTAAAACACCTTGTTTCCATGGCAACCATAGTACAAAATAACTGTTATATTAGGGAATTTGAACAGTATCTGAACACCTTCATTATCCAAGAGTCTAGGGCAATCGATCTAACCTCACTATATATCCGAGTCCAGCCCTACCCGAAAATAAAATAATATCCATGATGACCGCTTTGGTGACGTCATTGTTCAGGAAAAGTTCACTTGAAGGGCGACAGAGGAGGGATCTCACTCTCCATCCCAGGCCACACATTCTGGGAGTTCAACTTCTTACGGCATTATTTTGATTCTTTGCATGGACCATTATGGAAGAGATAGAGAGAATTAAGGTTTAACGTCGCGTTCGGAAATATCTTAGCTATATAGCGACGATCAAAGAAAATTCTAAATATACAAGGTAATAATTTGGTAATCCAACACACACAAAAAACATACATTAAAATTCATACAACAAACCGATTTCTCTCAATAACCTAAATACAACCTTCTTTTACCCGACTAAAATCTAGCTGCTCGATAAAAATAATCTCTTACAATCTTAAAATCTATACCCCCGATAAGAATATGTTTCACTGTGAGATTTTCGTGGCATGGAACACCTTACAAACCAATAAGCTGGGGAATTTGTGGGGTTTATGTCGGGCAAGCTGTGTAGGGATCATGTGGGGAATGTGTAGGACAGCCAATGTGGGGAATGTGTAGGGATTTGGTAAAATCCCCACATTGGACGTGGAAAAGGAGTTTCTTAATGCTGCTTAGCTGAATTAAATTCCCGCACTATCCCAACCTCAGTCCCACATGTTCCCTACATGTGGGGATGATGCGGGGAACTATATTTAAAGATGGTATGGGATCGACCCACAATATTCCTGCAGTAAGTCCAGCATGGTACAGAAAACCCCACAATATCCCCACGTGGGGAATCTGCGGGGCAGAAAAGCCCACAATATCCCCACGTGGGGAATCTGCGGGGCAGAAAACTCCACAATATCCACACGGGGCAGTAATTCCAATATGAGGCAGAAAACCCCACAAAGAGGTATGGCAACATCCCCACAGTAACCCTACAATATACGTGGGACCAACAATGGGTTATTTTCGGGGTAGTTATTTGAGAGTGGGGAATGAATTGGGCAGAGCACTCTGCAGTATCCCCATAAATGGGGAAATTACGGAGCAGAGTGCACAAAACACCATCTGTACGGAATTCCTGGGGTGTGGGGGAGGGTGCATCTTCTATCTGAAAGGACATTTCATTTGTACAGACTATCTAGTATGTCTGGATTCCTCCTGCAATATCATCCATCCCTTAAAATAACCACGCTTAAATCCACGCGTATTTCACCTTTTATTCTTTAACAGCATAAAATATACATTATACCATGTCTTAAAACACCCGAGCACAAAATGGGAAGCACATTGAAAGTCTGTGTCAAATAGAATGGTTTTTCGTCCCTCAAAGGTTTAAAAAAATCTGTCTTGGTCTTTTCCCACCTTTTGTGGGATGGCCTTCAGCATTCCTTGGGGGACTGTCGTTGTCATCGTCAGAGGATGGTGAATCCACGGCAGATGAGGGTGAAGCTGAAGAAGAGTTCCCCAGCTCTTCTGACATGTGGAGATCATGCCTCTTCATTGGTGTTTTCTGGCGGATTCTACCTGACCTTGCTGCATCATGGCATTTCTGAGTGATGCCTCTCCTTACTTTGGACCACGGTGTGCCCTTGAACTGGTTGCAAACATAACCTGGAATTCAAACAATGAAAAACGATTAGCATATTCTGAATGCCCGAGCTATCGTAATAAATTAATACAGGAAACAAATATGGTTGAGCATACAGATATTCCAGTTTCATGATTATGGCAGTCAAACATTGACCCCTACAACACTGGCTAAAACAAAACACAATAAATTCAGATCACTCTTATCACTGATCAGACCATTTATGTTCATATAACTAACAGCATAGGGGTCGAGATATACAGATCTACCAAAGAACAAGTAATATTTTTTCAAATTTATATACGAAGCTGTGCATCTGAAAACCTCTCGATTCTTCGATAACTCCAAGTTATCAGGCCACAGAAACCTGATTCACAGTGAGCAGTTTGATGGTATTCGAGATATGGATCATTAATGATCTTGCATGAGGCTTTCTATGGTCCTGGCCCTATGCATGTGTGATGCGAGTTAAGCTTGCCAAGGAATTATCATTCTCATGGCATGCTGGTAAGGAGAACTTTCGTATTGAACAGTTGAATAGTGTAGGTATCAAATGATTTACATGATTAAAGATGGCCCCCAAGGCTTCTGCCCGACTTGAAAGTCTCTTGATTCATCAATGATGTGTCCCAACATTTGTATCGAACAGTTGAATTGTATGGTATCAGCGATATCTATCACTCATGATTTTGCATAAATTAAAGGTTTCCTGGTATATCAATGATGTTTTCCAACTTTTGGAACAGTTGAATGATATTTGAGCATCTTCGTGTAAGTTAAGACTCCCTGACCAACTAATAAGGAAGATACAGTCCAGACAACAATGCAGCAGTTTACATGTTGTCGCTAAAGACTCATACCTCGGTGGGAGGTCATTGAAAGGAGAAGTAAATAGAAATAGGTGACAGCCGCCAACCTTGGCAATGTGTAACTAATGTGTTCCATGTTCTCCTAACAGATATGAATAATTTACTTCAACTTACACTATGTCACTCAACCAGTTCCTGTGACACAAAGCCTGGGAGAGGTGTGTCTACATTGATCTGGGTTTGGAGAAGTTTGTTGCCATACTTGTAGAATTTTGAACATTCTACAATTATATGACCGTGGATTTAATCAACAGATCGATATTGTGTTGCTTAGCCACGTTGGCATCAAAGGAAATAATTAAGCTGATGGAATGGCTAATGTAGCCCTAGATAATGAGGTTGATCCTGTTGGAATCCCATATAGCGATTTCAGAACCTCTATCTGTGCTTATTTGAGAAAGCTGTTTCAATCTTAATGGGATGCTTTGATAATAACAAACTTGATGAGTTTCAACAACTGTAGGATATATTCATCCGAGTAATCAGAAACGTTTCAATCAAGCCATGATCAGGCGATGTAGAATCGGCCATACTCGATTAACCCAAGAACATTTACTGAAAAAGGAACCAGCTCCAAGGTGTATTCCATGCCACGAAGATCTTACAGTGAGATATATATTCTGATCGACTGTATAGATTTTAAGATTCTAAGAGATTCTTTTTATCAAGCAGCTAATTTTTTTGTCGGGTACAAGAATACTTTATTTTAGGTTATTGAGATAAATCGGTTTGTTGCATAAGTTTTAATGTATGTATATGTTTTTGGTGTGCTGTCTTGGTTACTTCTGGATTGCTTTGGTTGTTGACTTGTCTTTGATGAAATACTTAGAATTTTGTTTGATTGTCGCTATATAGCTGAAATATTGCTGAACGCGACGTTAAACCTTAATTCTCTCTCTTCCTTTTAAATTTTGTCAGTGTCGACTTGCAGCTTGGCTAACTGCCAAGGTTGAACGATCCACAGGATTGATCATTTTGAATCGTGGTCGAAGAAAACTCGTTCGAACCAACAAGAAGGTCCAGATAAACCACCTGCGTGGGGTTAGGATTTACGGGGACTTGTGGAGATGGAGTAACCCAATCCTACTCATAGGCTTTCAACCTCTTCACGCTCTTCCCTCTAAACCTTTCGCTTTTCGTTTTTTGTTTGGTGAATGATAGTTGAGTTGCACGCAAAATATATAAATGCATAATGGAATACATTTTCTACTACATTCGACTGTGTGTGTATCTATCTACATGTCTATGAAGAGGTAGTCTTATTATGCCATGAACTTGTCCATGAGATTTTACATGTATAATATTACAATAGTGGCGTTTCAATGATTCATGAATCTAGGTAGATGTACAGAACTCAATCACTCTCATCAAAAACATTCCCGGCACCTGCAGCCGACAAACGCCAGTTGTTCTTGGAGATCTGGGTCACGTCAGTCAAATTAACTGGCTCGGCTTTTTTTCGTACAAAACCTAACATCACCAACTTCCCAAAGCTCATGCTCCGAACATTTCAAACAGTTTGTGTGTGGAGTACGCATGTCCCTTCGTAATTAACATAAGGGGCGTAATCGGATCCCTAATAGCATGTCGTCAGTACCCAAATGCAAGTCTATGTATAGTAAGTGTGTAGAGCAATGATATTCAGTACTAATGTATGTATATACTTATTCACATCATTCTCATTCAGTATGTTCGTATTTACGATGGACCTTCTCAATCAATATCGAGTTCTCAGTTATTATTCTCATTATTAGTAATATTATATTATATTTCATTTACGACGTGTGCCTGAATATTTTTTCATTCATTGATGTGCATAGCTCATTATTTTCCTTTTTCCATCGCATGTAATATGCCAAAATGTTTCGTGGTTAACTCCGCATTCATCAGCTGTATTATATATGTCACATATTGTGGCCAGATCATGTGAATAAAGTTAATTTTTTGTCGAGTAGATTAGGAAATCCCGATAACTAGAGTGGGAATATCAGGACGGATTATGTCCAATAAACGGTCCATTATGTAGGGAATATGATAGGATGCTATCTCCGAACACGATGGTAAACAATATTGTTATTGGCAGGGGCTCTTATTTATGCGGTCAATAATTCGGGGATATTGGAGAATTTGTGAAAGGCCTAGCCATTTTGACGCCAGCAAGCAGCTAGGTCTTCGAACATGACATTGAGAAGTATATATATGGGAATAATCCATGTATCTCTTGGCATCCTGCCAGACTAGACTCGGGTAACTCTAGCAGATCGATGCTATTTGATATGTCTTCCGGCGACGCTACGTTCGACTGAATAAAATCGATATCCATTTCCGTGAGGTAAGGTGGTTTCTATGAGGTTAGATAAGACCAAGATACCGGGGAAAATGCTTGCAACGGAAGGCTATTTAACTGATCTAAACGTCACACTGTCAAGTATTTCTATTTGGAAGGAGGTTTAAATTTGTAAAAATCAAACCGATTATAACTCAGCATCAATATACTTGTATTTTTGTTGTCCGCGTGAACCTCTGAATCAATACAATGATATCCGTATTTTTTATTTATATATGTTATATATTCCTTCTGTGGATTAATTATACATCATTATAAACTGGGTTGGTCCCATGATTTAGGAATGTTTGAACGAAGCACGACCACCTTGTAAATGTTGGATTAGACGTTTACATGTGTCAGCACGAGTAACGATAGCAACTTTATTTTAAAGTTCTACAATTACAAGCGTCTAGTCCGTCATTCATAATCCAGCCGTCGTCCATTAGAGAATATCCGCGTCCATAATCCAAAGACCGATTCCATTTCCATATAACAGTATTAGCACCAAATTCAAAAAGACAAAAGTATACATAAACATAGGCTTGTTTCCTGCAAGAGAGAAGCGGTCAACAGTTTTCAATGATGCCGGCAAGACATTATGATGTTCCAAAATATCAAATCCGTATCGCTGATCAGTATTCTTAATCCATAATATTCGTTATAGAGTCGTCATCTAAAAAAGATGTATCTCAGTCACGCTTTGATTGTGACTGTTCATATGAGCACCATGAGGATCTTGAAGTACATGGGTCCATACGGCCCCTAGCCCCGTGTTAAGCGGAATTAGACACAAGTTACGAAACGTAGCGCCATAGATCTTGCACGCCACGTTCGTACTTTGCTATCAGCATGCGATATGTATCGCCAAATTTGAGAAACTTTGAGTGGAGGCGCTTGGTGGAATAGCCCTGTTTTATAAGTTTCTGCAACAATGTTTGTGACGTTGATTAATATCATAACATTTAACACAGTATCTAGCAAATGCTACTAAGCGAGATATGTATACGCCATATGCAGGTCCCACTGGAATATTACTGTCCAGAAAGGGATAGTTTACGATGTCGAAATTGTAATCATCTCTTTTGTCAAGTCGACGAGAGAGAATGCCCGCTTCATTTTTATAGAGATATAGATCTAAATATGATGTGCCTGTAGGGCTATCTGTAGTTTCCTTCAAATCCAGTGAAGGTGGATATATATCCTTCACTGCGTCATTTATATAGCGATTGTCCACAGCGAGAAGATCGTCTATATAGCGTTTGGTGAATGAGAAGGAACGGGCTTTGAATGGATCGGTTTTTGAAAGCGCCTGCATATAGTCATATTCATAAGAGAACAGATACAGGTCAGCCAACAGGGGTGCACAATCAGTACCCATTGGAATACCTATATGCTGCCGATATATTGTGTTGCCAAATTTCACAGGACACAGACCAAGCCCGATACTTTTACCCGAGCAGTAACATCCAGGTATTTGACCAACCGTTTACCATCATTAACCGGGCGTCGCTAGAGACGATGCTGGAGAAACTGGACACCGTGGATCCCTTGGAATGCGCTCAACAACAACGCCCCAACACACAATGGGTCGTAGAGAGGATGACCAGTTTCACGTTTTTCCTTACCAAGCTGACCGACCACCTCCATCGGCTGAATCCGTCACCCATGCACTGATGAATACCATAACATGTCATACATACTCTATATGTCTACATGCTGATCGTTGACAGCGTCAACGCCAGGTGGTGATGGTGGTGGTGGTGTGAGGATAATAAAACGTGTATTTCGCAATGTGCCTGTTGTTGTTGATGTCTCTTGGTTGTGTTTATATTGAATGGATCTGAGCATATTGATGCGATGAGAGAAAGCTTTCGGAGAGAAGGTAATACTATATTGTGCACGGATGGATACAAACACAAACACACACACACGCACGCAATGCGGCTCATGAAAAACCCGGATGTAAGCCGAGGACCCGGATGTAAAACCACAGTACCCGGATGGAAGACGGAGGAACGACAGGAAAACCCCACTTGGAAACCCGGATGTTGACAAGATCCCGGATGTAAAATCCACTGCCCACACACACATACACAAGCACTCAATGCGGCTCAGTCGTACACCAGTACATCTCGGTCCTCGACTTGGGGGTAGTTGAACTGAGTGTGCTAAAAATAGATCACCAGCTAGCGTGCTATAAAAGGAAAGCGGCCTGGCCGTTTCATCAGACACTCTGTCAACCACCAAGATGTTCACTTGCACAACTTGCCAGAAGCAATTTACTCGCCTAGACAATTTACGTCGCCACGAGACCGCCGCCCACAACGGCGGACGGTATAGGCCTACTTGTATAACCTGCGCACGATCATTTAATCGGCAAGATGCTTTACTGCGCCATGAACGTTCAATTCATGGGCCACCCAAGCGTCCATGCGAGGATTGTGGTCGGCTTTTCAAACTGACCAGTCAGTTGCTGCGACACCAACGTTTGATTCATGCCCCGGTATCATGGCATGAGCGACAACTTCCCACTGAAGGGGAGCCGCAGAAGGCCAGACCCAGTGAAGATAAGCCCGGGGAGACGAACGCCACTGGTGATGCGATGACGGAAAGCCCGCCTATACCCACAGTTAAGAAGAGCCTGGATATCCAGCCGGACCCCAGCGTTACGGTTTCGAGTCATATGCCTGACAACATCGAACATTTTCTGGACGAGCACATAAATGTTCCTAGCGATCTCTTAGAGGACAACAATCCAGTGAGTGACATCTGTCGGCGCCATTGGTCCATGATACGGCACTGTTTCAACCGTCATCGCCCTATTCAAGATATCTACAATTTCCGACTGACCGACCTGGCCCGTCTACGTAGATACGTGGAAGCCATCTTCAACGACCAAACTACGGCCTTCAAATTGAATGTCGCTTTCGGGTACATCTTACGCTACAAATAGACGGACCAGTTACGGTATTATTATCCCAGCAATAATATCTATGTGTTTGAGCAGCCGTTCACTATTACCAATCGTGCCTCACTGGAGACGATGCTGGAGAAACTGGACACCGTGGATCCCTTGGAATGGACCCCAAAACAACGCCCCAACACCAAGTGGACAGTGGAGAGGGTCACCAATGTTACGTTCTTCGTGGTAAAACTGATCAACCCCCTCGGCTGAATGCGTCACCCGTGCACTGATGAATACCATAACATGCCATACATACTCTATATGTCTACATGCTGATCCTTGACTTGAGCCAAGTCAGTAAACACTTGTACCTAATGTGAAGGTGCGTTAAATAATAAAACATGGTGTTTGATATGTCAATTTGTTTTGCTGCGAACATACTAAACATGCCCAGGGCGGCTCCTCCAGCCTGTGTATGATGTAACATTGGGGATAATAAACTGTATGAACATTGCTAAATTTGTTATTCACGACAACCGCTATCCGATTGTATAATACAGAACATATAATGTATAATACAGGACATATATGGTACAATACAGGACACATATCGTATAATACAGCACAGATTTGGTATAATACAGGACAGATACTGTATAATACAGCACAGATTTGGTATAATACAGAACATATATTGTATAATATATGTCAAATATGGTACAATACAGGACAGATTTGCTATAATACAGGACAGATATTGTACAACACGGGACAGATATTGCATAATACAGCACAGATATGGTATAATTCAGGACAGATATGGTATAATAGAGCACAGATATGGTATGATAGAGGGCAAATATTGTATAATACAGCACAGATATGGTATAATAGAGGGCAAATATTGTATAATACAGCACAGATTTGGTATAATACAGGACATATATGGTACAACACAGGACAGATAAGATATAAAACAGCACAGATTTGGTATAATACAGCAGAGATACTGTATAATACAGCACAGATTCGATATAATACAGAACATATATGGTATAATGGAGGACAAATATGGTACAATACAGGACAGATTTGGTATAATACTGGACAGATATTGTATAACACAGGACCGATATGGTATAATACAGCACAGATATGGTATAATTCAGGACAGATATGGTATAATACAGCACAAATTTGGTATAATGCAGGACAAATATGGTATAATAAAGCAAAGATATGGTGTAATGCATGACAGATATGGTATAATAGAGGACAAATATTGTATAATACAGGACGGATATGGTATAATACAGGACATATATGATACAATACACGACAGATATTGTATAATACAGCACAAATTTGGTATAATACAGAACATATATTGTATAATAAAGGACAAATATGATACAATACATTACAGATTTGGTATAATACAGGCCAGATATTGTATAACACAGGACAGATATGTTATAATACAGCACAGATATGGTATAATTCAGGACAGATGTGGTATAATACAGCACAGAAATGGTATAATACAGCACAGCTATGGTATAATAGAGGGCAAATATTGTATAATACAGAACATATATTGTATAATACAGGACATATAGGGTACAATACAGGATAGACATGATATAATACAGCACAGATTTGGTTTAATACAGGACATATACTGTATAATACAGCACAGATTTGGTATAATACAGCACAGATTTGGTATAATACAGGACAGATACTGTATAATACAGGACAGATTTGGTATAATACAGGACAAATATGGTATAATAGAGGACAAATATGGTACAATACTGGACAGATTTGGTATAATACAGGACAGCTATTGTTTAACACAGGACAGATATGGTATAATACAGCACCGATATGGTATAATTCAGGACAGATGTGGTATAATACAGTAGAGATTTGGTATAATGCAGGACAGATATGGTATAATACAGCAAAGATATGGTACAATGCATGACGGATATGGATGGTCCATCTCTACACCAAGTACCCTTCTTCACTGCCCCAAAATTCGCACTTTCGCTACTACTCGTACTGATGACGTCACCAATGACGTACAGATGCTATGTACATCCCTCAAATCGGGGTCTCCGCCCTGAAGGCTACAAGATGACACCCCACAGGACGCATTCGGACCAAGGATGGTCCATCTCTACACCAAATACCTTCCTTCACTTTCCAAAAATGCCCACTTTCGCTACTACTCGTCCTGATGACGCACCAATGATGTCACAGATGACGTGTACATTCCTCAAATCGGGGTCTACACCCCGAAGGCTACAAAATGACACCCCACACGACACATTCGAACCAAGGGTGGTCCATCTCTACCCCAAACACACCTCCACGCAGCCCCCAAAATGCCTGCTTTCTATACTACGGCCAGACTGCGCATGCGCACAATATTGAAAACGGAAGATACCTCAATCCAGTCTGGTGCTCCTCCACGAGAGCTTCAAAATAAGACCTCATACGACACCATGGGACCACTAAGGGCTCACCTAGACCCCAAACCGTCCACCCAGTATGGACCTATCCCCCTAAGCCAGTATGGGCCTATATGGGCCTATATACAGACCTAGCCGGTACTTTTCGAAAAATTTACCGCTTACCTTCGAGACCCCTCCCATCGTGTTCTACATGGTGAGACGTGAAAAACAAGACCAAACAACCCATATCGCAATGAACATGTGTGAATTTCTCAGTATGGCCCTATACCCCTATAGCCAGTATGGGCCTATATACAGACCTACCCGGTCTTTTCGAAAAATTGCGCCGCTTAACTTCGGGACACTACCCATCGTGTTCTACATGGTGAGACGAGAAAAACAAGACCAAACAACCCATATCACAATGAACATGTGTGAATTTCCCAGTATGGACCTATACCCCCATAGCCAGTATGAGCCTATATACAGATCTACCTGGTACTTTTCAAAAAATTTCACCGCTTAGCTCCAGGACCCTTCCCATCGTGTTTTTCATGACGAGACGTGAAAAACAAGACCAAACAACCCATAGTAAAATTAAAAAAATGACAACCCCCCATACCCCATATAGGCATTTTCCCAATAATACAGGCCCTATTGTAGAGGTAAAGTCCCTCTTCCGCTTTTATATTTTCGGGGGAAAATCCTCATTTTACATGCACCCACCCATGTACCCAGACCCCGATAAGCCCGGGGTACCGATATTAGCCCTTTGGGATAGGGTTGATTGGGGTTTTCCCCTATTGTAGGGTAAAGTCCGTGTTCCGCTTTTTATATTTTCGGGACAAATCCTAAATTTACATACACCCACTTTCCAACCCTACCTCTCTCAGCAGGCCCCGATGAGCCAG